>CM040629.1:95702168-95718759 GCA_022817965.1 Solanum lycopersicoides | reverse complement strand
ATTAATGACTATTTTCACAACTTAAACTTGTACTCTAAAAAAATACGATAATTTTGAAAAGTAAAAACATAATTGTTTTTAATTAAATAATTCACAAACTCACTCCACCTTTTTTAGGGATTCTCTACATTGAGTCAACTTCTCTATATTACACACCAACTTTTCTTTTATCTGCAAAGGCAAGAATTCAGATAAAAATTGTATATTATTTGTTATAATTTGTTTAATATCGTAAGTTTGAATGTCAAAGTTTTAAATACAAAATTATAAGTTTTTATCGAATAAAATTTACATATATAAAAAATATATAAATTATAGTATATAGATTGGAACCATGTCACATAATTTGAGTTAATATCTCAAAAAATTACTGAACAATAAGAATCTGAATTACTCAACTTAGGTGTTTTATTTTTCAAAATCATTCAACTAAATACATCATTTAAATTACTCAACTCAAAATCTTTATATTAATAAATCACTCAACTCTATTTATCATTAAATATTAACATGACAAATCGTAACTTTATTAATCCAACATATTTTAATTGTCCCGAATTTAGCCCATGAATCTGGTGAAGTTTATTAAATCTCAAACATAAGTTTAATAATAAGTTTTCATACAAAGGCTTAACTTGAGTGATTTATTGATACAAAATAAAGTTTAATGATTTGGTTAGAAAAATTCTCAAAATTGAATAATCTTTTGAGTCCTGTTATTTATCGTCATGTTAGATTTTTTTAATACAAACTTTAGTTGAGTACTTTTAAAGATAAAAGTTTTACTATGCAAAACAAACTTCAACGACTTTAATCGAATAAACTCTCAAAGTTTAATTACCTTTTGAAATATTAATCTCACGGAAATATAAAAAGTAATCAAATATATTTAAATATAAAAAATTCATTTATTTTTTAGGTTTCCTTCTCTAATTTAAATTGGAGAACTTTGGAAGCCGGGGAGTTTTTTCTTTTTAGTTTAAGAGTATATATTTTATTAATAAAAAAAATGATAAGAAGTTTTAATTTTGTTTTTGTCAAATATTATTTAATTTTCTGAAATAGAAACGTGACGAAACTATTTTTAGTTTTATTGTCATGAAACTTTCTTGGGAATAAAAGTCGTGTCAATTGATAGAAAAATTATATTACTTTATTTAAGAAAAAAATAAGATTAGTCAAGTTAATACTATTTCATCGGTTCCTTTTTAATTGTTATAAAAAAAATTTAGAGTTAAAATCATAAAGTTTAATTGATATTTTGTGATGTATTTTTTTATTGTGTTCATATTAATTTTTTTTACATGGTTTAAAACTATAATGTCGATTTAATGTAAAAAAATCAGACAAATTGTTTTTTTAAAAAAACAAAACAAACTATGATAAATAAAAAAAGACGAAAAAAGTACAAATTTCCATATTGTGATCCATTTGTTATTTGTTGGGAGTTAGGAGTTGAGACGAAGAAGTTTTAATTGACACGACTTTCACAATAAATTATTGGTAAAATCTATTATTTTCATTTCATATTAGTTAACATAATTTCTTTCAAATAAATATATTACTTTATTTAAGAATAAGTTAAGTTAAACTAATTTTATTTTAGTTAATATTAAAGTAAAATGGAGTAAAAATAATTAATTTTATTTTAAGTTTATAAAATGGAAAGTAAATTGAGATAAATTAAGTAATCTTGATAATTAATATGAAACGAAGGGAGTGTGACAATCAAAAAAGAGGAGACGGCCGGAACAGGCTAATTAAACTAGTCTTTGATCATAAATTTTGAATTAAGCTTTGAAAATTATCTATAAATTTTGGATTAAATATTAAAAATTTATCTTAAAATATCTACTGATCATAAAATTTGATCAGATTTAAAAAATCTAATCTTTAAATATTTTCAAATTTTCAAAAATTGAATCACACCAATTTTTAAATTTTTAAAACTTACGCTCACAAAATTTTAAAATATTTTAAAATAAAATATATATCCAAACATACTTCAAAAATGAAAATTTCAAGTTTCAAGAGTAGCTTAAGATTAATAAATTATGAAATTTTTTCTATTGTTCTAGCATATTCTTTAAAAAATACATGAATATTGGATAAACTTCATATATTGTAGATATATTATAATTATAGCTACTTTTGTCTTTTTCCCCATTTTGTCTGTTGATGTAGCCGAATTTTAAATTTAAATGTAATTTTATTAATTAAAAATTGTATTTAAATGCTCATTTTTAGTCATGAATAATAGTTATATAGGTTATATAGATTAATTAATTACTTGCACGTCAAATAATAAGGAAAATAATAATATTTTAATTTCCAAGTTGTTTACAGCTGTTGCTCACTTTAATTTTCTCTTTTTTTCAAGTCTATTTATATGAAAATCATGAATGATAACTTTATTTTATAATCTTCAAAAAAACTATATATTATAAAAGTTCATTTCAAGAAGTGTTAGCCATGGCCTTCTCCAAAGTTCTTCTTCTTACTATGGTTTTGATTTCTCTATTTATTTTTCGTCTTGTTGAAGCTGATGGTAACGGTGACGGTGACAATCTAGCGGTATATTTCTTTTAAATTTGATATTTAATTTATTATCAAAATAATATAAAAATTAACTATGAAATTCGTCGTGTTATACGTATCTAAATAAGATTTTGATGGTTAATTTAGGTGCACAGGGCTGGACCAGAGGGTGCTAACAACCCTACTTACATCCCTACATCAGGTAATTAATTATTAATCATACTATTTCTGTTTAAAAAAAGATTACCTAATTTGATTTAGAACGGAGTTTTAGAAAAGAAAGAAGATTTTTTAATTTTGTGGTTCTAAATTAAAGTTATGTCAAATGTATCAAATGTCCTTTATTCTTGTGATCTTAATCATGACACGTGGAAAGTTAAAGTTAAAGTGTTGCCAAAAAGAAAAGGAATTATTATTTTTGAAACAAACTAAAAAGGAACTAGAGACATTCTTTTTAAAACGGAGGGAGCATATATTATAAACCTTTCAACTTTTATTTATTATTTGAAAGTGTGATATATAACCTATAGTCCATTATTCAATTTTCATATTTGTATCAAAAGATTGAAATTAACTGCTAATTTTAACATGCATCTCAATCTCCTCTAATCTTGGATTAATTTTAGTCTCGGAATTTAGAAGCAACAGTAAAATTGTTTTGTTTATGTCTTGAAAGCAATCATTGATATCTGTATTAGAATCGATTATATACATGACACTTTGGAAATTTCTGATAGAGATCTTTTGTGCAACGCATTGAATTTGATTTTTCCCAAAAAAAACAAACGTATAATAGTAATTTAAATATTACTCTATTTCCACAAACTTAAATCGCTAACATTTGACCATACATTTTACATCTGTTTGATTTTAAATTTGATCAGAATTTGAAAATCTAATATCTTGAAATATTTTCAAGTTTTCAAACCAGATTTTAGGAGAAATTTCATTCCGTCCTCAAATTTTCAAAGTCAAATTACATATTCAAACACAACCTCAAGTTTCAAAATTAATCATAACTTCAAAAACTCACATTTTCAAATTTCAATATTAGGAATACTGCGTTAAGAGCTTGTGAGAAACACTTATGCCCGAGTTTTTATCTCATATTGATATCTCAAACTGCAAATCCCCCCCCCCCCCTTACTTTTCTCGAAAATTATTTGACTGAACATAGATAAACGTAAGTTAGCCTAAGTCTGAATCATATTTCTCGTGGGATTAACCCTAACCTGAAATTTAGGTTCTTTATTTAACGATCACTTATACTTTTTTCGAGAGGTGTAATTTAAACGTTTCAAATTTTGTAAAAAAATTTACCAAATGAAAGCTTAAAATCATAAATCCGTCCTCGTAAATTTTTGCAGAGTGTGGAACAGCATGTGAGGCAAGATGTAGTCTAGCATCAAGACATAAAATGTGTTTGAGAGCATGTGGGACTTGTTGCACTCGTTGTAATTGTGTGCCTCCTGGCACCTCTGGGAACCAAGATCTTTGCCCTTGTTACCGTGACATGCTCACTCATCATGCCAAGCATAAGTGTCCCTAAATATATATATATACATATACTTATACATAGTAATATATGTATAACAAAAAACTTGTAAGAAGTGATCCAAAATAAAACGCGATAAATTTTAGGTGATCTTTAGATATTCTGTTTAATCTTTTATCGACTTGAAAATTTGCGATTTCTTTCGGATCGACCTATATGCGCGATCGCGTGTTCTAGATGATAAATGTCACTCGTGTAGTCCCTATATCTTTGACAAGTTTTGTAAGTTGTTACTATCTTATTACTTTTAACTTTTTTGTGATATAAATAGTTCAAGTTATAAATTCCATGTAAAAGGAAGTTTATTCACTTTATCACAAATGTTTTTCATGATTTGACTTAATTTTAATTTACTGAGTTCATGACTTCAAATAGGAAGAGATGCAGAGGTTGAATGTTTGGTTAAAAGGTCAATTAGAAGTAATCGAGTGTTGTCGTGCTTTGTGTGAGAGAAAATGTATGAACTAATACACACGAAAAAACTAATTTTAGCGTCCGGAGCATCCAATTTTTTTTTAATGAGGACCTCCATAATGTGTTGCGAACATTCACGTATAATCACACCATTTTTTTCACGCTCATTTTTGCATTTACGATTCCTTTTTAAGAATCACCCAAATATCCCAATTTTTCGTGTGTATTAGCCCATGGATCTGGTGCCCAAAGCATTCAAAAGAAATTTTCAAAAAAACTTTATTAAGGCCTCCTTAATGAGTTGAGGAAACTTCACATATAATCAAACCATTTTTCAAGGCTTATTTTCGCATTTACAAATCATTTTTTAAAAATCGCCTAAAATTCTTGGATTTTCGTATCTATTAGCCCGTGGATCTAGCGCCTAAGGCATACACTTTTTTTCTCAAAAAACTTTATGAGGACCTCCGTAATTAGTTGGGGAACCTTCACATATACTCACACCATTTTTTTCACGTTCATTTCCCTATTTACAAGCTCTTTTTTTAGGAATCGCCCAAATTTCTTGATTTTTCTTGTGTATTAGCCCATGGATCTACCGCTTGGAGCACCCAAATTTTTTTCCTCAAAAAACTCTTAAGGACCTCCGTAATGAGTTAGGGAACCTTCACGTATACTCACACACTTTTTTTTCACATTCATTTTCGCATTTACAAGTTTTTTGTAGGAATCACCCAAATTCTTCGATTATTCGTGTGTATTAGCCCATTGATCAGGTGTCCCGAAAATCCAAAAGAAAATCTCAAAAAACTTTATGAGAACCTTAATAATGAGTTGGGGAACCTTCACATATACTAAAACCATTTTTTTCATGACCATTTTCGCATTTACAAACCGTTTTTTAATAATCACCCAATTTTCTTAATTTTTCAGTGTATTAGCTCGTGGATCTGACGCCCGAAATACCTAAAATTTTAACTCAAAATACTCTATGATGATCTTCGTATTGAGTTTGGGAACCTTCACATCTATTCACACTATTTTTTTACGCCCATTTCTGCATTTACAAGCCCCTTTTGGGATCACCAAAATTCTCTGATTTTTTGTGTGTATTAGCCCATGAATCTGGCGCCCGAAACATAAAAAAAAAATCTCAAAAAAATTTACGAGGAACTCCGTAGTGAGTTGGAGAACTTTCACCTATACTCACACTCTTCTTATCACGCCCATTTCCGCATTTTCAAATTGTTTTTAAAGAATAGCCTAAATTCTCTGATTTTTTAATATGTATAGCTCACAGTGCCCAGATCCTCCCAAAAACTTTTCTCAAAAAACTTTTTGAAGATCTTTGTAATGAGTTGGGGAACTTTCACGTATACTCGCACCATTTTTTAACGTCCATTTTCACATTTACAAACCATTTTTAGGAATCACCCAAATTTTTTAATTTTTTCGTGTATTAATGCTCATGGGTCTAGCGCCCGGAGAATCTAAAAAAAAATTCTCAAATTTTTTTATGAATACCTCTGTAATGAGTTGGGGAACCTTCACGTATACTCGCACCATTTTTCATGTCCAAATGCTCATATACAACCCATGGATTTGGCGCTCAGAGCATCCAATTTTTTTTTCTCAAAATACTTTATGAGGATCTCCGTAATGAGTTGGGAAAACTTCACGTATATAAACACCATTTTATTAACCCTCATTATCACATAACAAGCCTTTTTTAGGAATCGCACAAATTCTCTAATTTTTCGTGTATATTAGCTCATGGATCTGACGCACGGAGCATTCAATTTTTTCTTCTTAAAAACCATTTTGAAGAACTCCGTAATGAGTTTGAGAACCTTAACATATACTCACACCACTTTTCACGCATATTTTCATATTTACAAGCCTTTTTTTAGGAATCGCCTAAATTCTATGATTTTTCGTGTGTATGCCCATGGATTTGGCGCCCATAGGATTCAAAATAAATTCTTAAAGAACCTAATGAGGACCTTCGTAATGAGCTAGGAACCTTCACGTATAATCACACCATTTTTTCACGCCCTTTTCCGCATTTACAGGCTCTTTATTAACTATCACAAAAATTTCATAATTTTTCGTGTGTAGTAGCCCGTGGATCTTGCGCTCGGAGAACCTAAAAAAAAAATCTCAAAAAACTTTGTTTGGACCTCCATAATGAGTTGAGGAACCTTCACGTAACTTACACTAAATTTTTAATGCTTATTTTCGCATTCACAAGCCATTTTTTAGTAATCGCCTAAATTGTTCTATTTTTCGTGTGTATTAGCACATGAATTTGGCCCGCTGAGCATTTTAAATTTTTTCTCTATTAAAGTTATGAGTACCTCTATAATGAATTGAGGAACCTTCACGTAAACTTACACCAATTTTTTAACGTCCATTTCGCCCAAATTCCTCATTTTTCGTCATTATTAGACAATGAGTATGGCTCCTGGAGAACCCTAATTTTTTTTATCAAAAAATTTTATGAGGACATTCGTAATTAGTTAGGGAACCTTCACGTATATCTACACCAATTTTTAACCATATTTTTGGATTTGCAAGTACTTTTTTGAAATCGCTCAAATTTCCTGATTTGTCGTATACATAAGCCCATGGATCTAGCACTGAAGTATCCAAAAAAAATTCTCAAATTTTTTTGTGAGAACCTCTGTAATGAGTTGGGGAGCCTTCACGTATACTCACACCATTTTTTTAAGCCTATTTCTGCATTTACAAGACATTTTTTAAGGATCGCTCAATTTTTTTGATTTTTCGTACGATTAGACCATGGATCTGGCACAAGGATCACCCAAATTCTTTTCTCAAAAAACTTTATTAGGACCTATATAAGGAGTTGGGAACCTTTACGTATACACACACCACTTTTTAGTGCTCATTTCCGCATTTACAAGCCCTTTGTTAAGAATCACTCAAATTCTCTAATTTTTTTGTGTATTAATTAGCCCATAGATCTGGCACCCGGAGCATCCACAAAAAATTTCTCAAAATACTTTATGCAGACCTCCGTAATGAGTTAGGGAAACTTCACCTACACTCACACTCATTTTTTCACGCCCATTTTCGCATTTATAAACCATTTTTAAAAATCGCTCAAATTTCCTGATTTTTCTTGTGTTAGTCTATAAATATGGCGCTCGGACCATCCACAAAACAATTCTCAAAAAACTTTATGAAGACATCGTTAATGAGTTAGGGAACCTATATGTATACTCACAATATTTTTCTCACGCTCATTTCCGCATTTAAAAGCCTATTTTTAAGAATCGCCTAATTTTTTTGACTTTTTGTGTGTATTAGCCCATGGATTTGACGCCCAGAGCACCTAAATTTTTTTCTCAAAAAAATTTATAAAAATCAACGTAATGAGGTGACAAACTTTCATGTATACTCACACCATTTGTTTAACGCTCATTTCAATATTTACAACCTTTTTTTAGGAATCGCCCAAGTTTTTCAATATTTTCGTTTGCATTAGCCCATGAATCTAGCGCTCGGAGTATCCAAAAAAACTCTCAAAAAATATTATGAGATCCTCCATATTGAGTTGGGGAACATTCACATATACTCACATCACTTTTTTCACGATCATTTCTTTATTTTCGAGCCTTGTTTAAGAAGCGCTCAATTTTTTTAATTTTTCGTGTGTATTAGCATATGGATTTGACGCGTGGAGCATCCAAAACTTTTTTCTCTAAAAACTTAATGAGGACGTTCGTAAAAAGTTGAGGAACCTTCACGTATATTCACACTATTTTTAAGGTCCATTTTCACATTTACATGCTCTTTTCAAGAATCGCCCAAAATTTTTCAATTTTGCACGTGTATTAGTCCATAGATCTGGCACCTGAAGTATTCAAAAAAAATTCTTAGAAAACTTTATGTGGACCTCCGTAATGCTTTGGGAAACCTTCACGTTAATCACACCATTTTTTGACATTCATTTTTGCATTTACAAGCCATTTTTAAGAATCGCCCAAATTTCTTGATTTTTCGTGTGTATTAGCACATGAATCTGGCGCCTGAAGCACCCAATTCTTTTTCTCAAGAACTTTATGAGGACCTACTCAATGAGTTGGGGAACCTTTGATTTTATGCACACCTTTTTTAATGTCCATTTTCATATTTACGAGCTCTTTTTTAATAATCACTCATATTCTCTGATTTTTCGTGTGTATTAGCACATAGATCTGGCGCTCATAACATCCACAAGCATTTTCTCAAAAAACTTTATGAATACCTCCGTAATGAGTTGAGAACCTTCACCTATACTTACACTCTTTTTTCACACTCATTTTCGCATTTACAAGTCATTTTTAAAGGATCGTTCAAATTTTCTGGTTTGTTGTGTTTATTAGCCCATGGATCACGCGTCCGGATCATCAAAAAGAGTTTCTCAAAAAACTTTATGAATACTTCTGTAATGAATTGAGAAATTTTCATGTATACTCACACCATTTTTTCACGCTTATATCTGCATTTAAAAGCCCTTTTTAAAAAAATCACCCATTTTTCTAATTTTCTATGTATATTAGCTCATGGATCGAACGCCGGGAGCACCAAAAAAAAATTTCTCAAAAAACTTTTTGAGGATCTCCATAATGATTTGGGCAACCTTCATGTATACTCACACCATTTTTTTAACGCTCATTTCCAAATTTACAACCTCTTTTTTAGGAATCGCCCAAACTTTTCAATTTTTTCGTGTATATTAGCACATGGATCTGGCATCCGGAGTATCAAAAAAAAATTATATAAAAATTTTATGAGAACCTCCATAATGAGTTGGGGAACATTCACATATAGTCACACCACTTTTTTCACGTTCATTTGTGCATTTTCAAGCCCTTTTTTAAGGATCGCCCAAATTTCCTGATTTTTCGTGTGTATTAGTACATGGATCTCACGCCTAGAGCATCCAAATTTTTTTCTCAAAAACTTAATGAAGACCTTCGTAATGAGTTGGAAAACTTCACGTATACTCACACCATTTGTTTAACGTCCATTTCGTATTAACATGCCCTTTTTCAGGAATCGCCCAAATTTTTGATTTTCATGTGTATTAACCCATGGATATGGTGTCGGAGCATCCAAAACTTTTTTTCTTAGAAAATTTTATGCAGACCTCTTTAATGATTTGAAAAACCTTCATGTATAATCACACCATTTTCACGTCATTTCAGCATTCACAAGACATTTTTAAGAATCGCTCGAATTCCTTAATTTTTCGTGTATTTAAACCCATGGATCTGGCATCCGGAGCACACAAAAATAATTCTCAAAAACTTTTTGAGTACCTAAGAAATGAGTTGGGAAACTTTCGAGTATACTTACACCATTTTTTAACACCCAGTTTCACGTATACTCTCACCATTTTTTAACGCTCATCTCCATATTTACGAGCCCTTTTTAGAAATTGCCCAAATTTCTCAATTTTTTCGTGTATATTAGCCCATAAATCTGGCGGAGCATCCAAAACAAATTCTAAAAAAACTTTATGAGAACCTCCATAATGAGTTGGGAAACATTCACGTATACTCACACCATTATTTTCACGCTCATTTCTGCATTTACAAATCCTTTTTAGGAATTACCTAAATTCCTTGATTTTTCGTATGTATTAGCCCATTGATCCGGCGCCCGGAGCATAAAAAAAAAATCAAAAAACTTTATGAGGAACTCCGTAATGAGTTGGTGAACCTTCACGTATACTCACACAATTTGTTTAATGTCCATTTCCGCATTTTAAGTTCTTTTTAGAAATTGCCCAAATTCTCTAATTTTTTATGTGTATTAGCCTCTGAATCTGGCACCCGGAGCATCCAAAAACATTTCTCAAAAAAAAAATTTACGACCTCCATAATGATATAGGGAACCTTCACGTATACTCACACCATTTTTTTCACGCCTATTTTCGCATTTACAAACCTTTTTTTTAAGAATCACTAAAATTTCTCATTTTTTGTGTATTGACCTATGAATTTGACGCCAAACACCCAAAAGAAAATTCTCAAAAAACTTTATGAGTCTAGGCTAGCCTTAAAATTTGAGGTATAAATCTCAATTGCATAGTGTAGGCTTCGCATAAACTATAAAGTAAAATATTTTTCATGTAAAATATCTTAGTCCAGCACAAGCCTTTTAACCCAATTGAAGCAAGGAAAAACCAAGTTTTACATACAGCAAAATCCTTGAGAAAAAGAAGTAAAATAGTAGAGCATTCAGAACTGAGTTTTACTTCAGGTTATCATTGAAATCTTTTAAAGTTCATCCCAAGGACAGCGCGATATATGCATCTCGCTATCTGCTTTCACAGAAACTCTCTAAGAAGCTCAAAGTTTCGTTGGCTCATGATCAACCCATCATTTCTCAATCCATGCTTAAAAAAATCATGGACAACTTCAGATAATGAATGAAAGAAGATATGACATATACATTGTACTCAGCATCCTAGAATGTATCCTTTTCCCGACCAAGTCAAGGATTGGGTGCAGGTCGTGTCCTCCTTGATCTGGCACGTGTTACTCGAACTGCTTCCACCATGACTGTATCAACAGGTTTTGCAGTTATATTATCCTCCATGACTGTATCAACAAGAGGTTTTGCACTTTGATTGTCCGAGGAAGGCTCTTGATCAATCTGCATCACTTGAGTTTTGCTTAGACTCGAAGCTTTGGTGATTTGAGCGAGGGCTTCAGCTGGAGTCGGTTTTTGTGCATTTGAGGAGGAAGCAGAAGTAGCAGGGGTAGCTACTGGAGGTGGTTGAGAAGGCTTCACCTTTTCTTTTGTCTGCTTCTTTTTCACTTGAAGATTCAGTAGAAGCAGGAGGTGTTTGTTTTTCAGTCTGTACCTTTGTAGCTGGGGCAGCTGGACTGCGTTTAGGTGGTGTTACTGTGCGTTGGCGGCCTCTACTGCTTTGCTTCTGTGGCTGCAATTTCAAGAAAAAAGCTCATAATTGACCCTCTAAAACACAGGAGTTAAATTCCAGCAACACAATTATGGCGAGAAGATTGTAGCAAGGAAAGTGATAATAGGCGACAAAATGCATGCAATAAGCATAGGCATGCAAATTTCAGCCGTAATTCTATATCTTAGATTCCAATCTCTAATGTATGAATTAGTCCCTAATGACACTAATTAGCCACAATCTTGTAAGAACTAGAACACAATCCAATATACTCTGCAAATCCCCGAAAAATGGAACTTGCAAGTATATCTAGCACATAAGTGCTATTTAGAAAAATGAGATCTCAAGTAAAGCCATATGAGTTAATAAATAGCAAAGCCATTTATATAACTGGACAAGCAAATTTGTGCTGCTAATGAAATAAGAGTTCAGATGACAAGCATCTAACATGATTTTGGTAAATAGCATGACTCAAAGACAGAACATGATTGAACTAGCAAGATTAATTCTGAAACACTTTGATTAAAACCTGAGTTGGGCGAGGTGTTGACTGAGAAGCAATAAATTGCAATACATCAAAAAACCTCGTCTGCACATAGCTAGAAGAGTTTTGCCAGTACAGACATGCCATATCTCCAGCTCTTGTCCTCAACTCTAACAAATTACGATCAATCTCAGTTTCATGCTTTAACACTACCGGTCTAAAGAAGGAATCATATACATATGTTGTTCCCTGCAATAATTTTATGAGAAAATGAATCAATTAGCAAAAGATGCCACCAGAACTAATCAAAGATCAAAATTTCTTTCATTTACGAGGAATACCTTAGTTTTGGGGCACCACAAATATATGATGAATGCCAACTTAGCTTCACTGTACATTGGAACCCTTCAAAGCATAACTAAAGCGTTAACACTAGATGGACTTGACAGTAGTTTTACGAACATCCAAAATTTTCATATGATTACCATGATACAAAAGCATCGCCAACCCTTTCACAAACTGTCAATAGAGCAATTAAGATCCTGAAAATTAGAAACAATGAGGAAGTTACAGCCAAGATTCACGAGAAGCTACTTAAGAGATCGACAGAGCAAATGTGCAATATACCAATACTGGCACCAAAAGCGAAGTTCCTGAATATCAGGTTTGTTCATTTCTACAGTCTTAAAGCACTCATAAGCAGGATAAGCATAACCAAAAACCATCCTGCGCGAGAAAAGGATAAAATCACAACTAGATATGTGAGCAATAGGACGACTACTTGTGCTTAAACATTTATAAATGCAACATTTTCAAACTCACACAAGCCCTCTGGTGAGAAAAGATCCAATCATCTTGAATCCCTGCAACAGGAAAAATGGCAGTGCTTGTTAAGCAAACTCTCATATTGATAGCATATAGAGGTCCACACACAAGGGAATGGATTTTACAAGGAAAACTCAATTTAGACTAAACATTACAAAGAAAAGGGAATACGGGAAGTGCCAAGAGCGAGCGCCATTACTTTTAGGTCTTTTTATGCTATAAGCAATGATGTAACAACTACATCAACCATAACAACACCTCAATCAAAAACCTTTTGGGTTGGTTATAGCCTAGATGTATCCTCTATGTCTATTCCGCTCTAATTTTCCGTCCAATCCATTCCAATTAAAAAAAAAATTGTTTCTATTTCATCATTAACAAGCATTTTAATCCACTCAAGGATTAAACAAATTGCCTCATTAGCTTATCATCCCTCAGTCCCCAAAGGATAAGAAAAAACACTGAGCCCTAAAAATAAAGACAAAAACTACATAGGAAAGAAAACATCCAATAATCTCCCAATTGATTGAGCTCAAAAACACTACAAAAACACAGTATGCAACAACTTAGTGTTGAATCACAGTCAACAAACTCAAACAAGCATTTACTTATTCAGACACCGCAAATCGTATTGCATTGCATTGCATCACTCATTTCACATACTCAAATTTTCTGCACATATTAGAAATTCACAAACTCTGGCGAACTAAGAAATTGAGCTAAAAGTTAAAAACGAAAATCAATTCACTTCGCACAAAAATATGTACTACAAAAATAATACTTAATAAACGCTGAAGCAGAGTATGTAGATTGACGGAGAGACTATGAGATGTTTGAGAAATTTACCGGCGCCGGCGAACAGTGGCGATATCGACGGCGAAGAGAAAGAGGGGGGCAAATTGGATTGCGTTTTTAATTTTTTTTATGTAATTTAATTCTTTGATATCATTTTTAATTAGCTTTTAATGGGGTTTGAATTTTATTTGAGAGCGAAGATTAGTTGTGTGAAGGTCCATGGTAATAACGTGGGTAACAACATCATCACCGTTAAATAATTAGGACGTGTTTGGTTGGTTCAATCTTTCAAAAAATATTTTCTCTATATACCTAAAAAAAATGGAAAAAAAGACAAATATACCCCCAAACTATCGTAAATGGTATGCAGATACCCTCCGTCATATTTTTGGGACATTGGTGTCCTTGTCGTTCATAAACTAGAGCATATTATACCCTTCACTCTAACGAAAGACTAAATAGGGACACGTGGCACAATCTCATCCGTCGATGAATGTCGTATCGGTGGATAAGATTATGACATGTGTACGTTCATTAGTATAAAGGGTATATATGCTCTACTTTATGAACGACAAGGATATTTATGTCCCAAAAGTATGACGGAGGGTATTCGCATACCATTTACGATAGTTCGAGGATATATCTATCCGTTTTCCCTAAAAAAAATTATAATCATAAAATGACTTATCTAATGAAAAATAGAAAAATATGTTCCATCAATGATATTTCAGGTAGATTATCTTTCGACAAGAGGGAGTTGGGAATTGCTTGGATGGTACACCTCTCACTTTCAACCTTAAGGTTTTTAATGAGTCACCAAAAAAGCAAAAATGTGAGAGTTTCTGGGGAGAGGGGTTATAACAAACGGTCTCTCCGCCCCATCCCGTGCAGCCATCAACCCCACCCCCTCTATCTAAATCTATCCTCGTAGTGTTTGTCTACGAATATTTTTGACATAGTATTTTTTGTTTACTTTATCAAATTTTGAAAACTTATTGAGAAATTTATAATATATTAAGAAATATTTTTCTTTATACCAAACACACCTCTAAGGATGGCATTGTGTTTGTAGCTTTAAAGTGAAAGACAAGAAAGACTTCATTTGGTACCTTATCCACTTTGAACCAACTTATTTGGAGAAATGTTAGCATCACTCTTTACCAAACATGTATTATTATAATATTTCCAACTTTGCTCATTAGGCTAATTACCTTTTTACATAAATTGGTTGGGGATGCATTTGGCATAAAATTCCTAACATGAAACATAGTAGTGGCCAAATTTAAAATCTTAAGTATTAGCATTAATAAAATTAACTTTATAAAATTCATACCTAATTAAACATTCTTAAGAAATATAACAAATCAACAGAGATCAAATAATATAAAACGAAAGACATCAAAGCCCTAAAAGGGAGTAGTATTTATTTAACCATCCTAAAAGTAAAAACAAGAAGTAAAAAGAAAAGAGAAGATTCTATTTTAGATTGCTCCCCTAATAATTACTTGTACTGTGACAAAAGCTCCAAAAAGTTATGTGCATATGCCTTAATGTCCCTAATGTATTAGTAAATGTGTTTTGCTTTTCTCATATCTTTTTCATTAATGTCTATTTCAGACACTTTTATTTTAAAACTAATTGGTTTCTTTTTTAAAAAATAATATTTCGGTTAATCTAAATTTATGTTACAAAAAAATAAATAAAAAAGACGCTTGATTTTTCATGAATTTTGTGGTTCTCCTGTTATTAAAGGCGGTAAAATCACATCCATATACTTCATTGGATTTTAAAGTTACCGTCAGATACTTAATTAAAACAAGTCATAATATAAATATCAAAATAAAATGTTATTTATATATCAATTGCCCAAAAATAACTACTTAAAATGGAAGTGCCTTTTGCATGCATGTGGCCATACACTTTGGAAAAGATGGTGAAAAAGGCAAAGGTCCATAAAAGGAGGAGGAGCCTTCATGAGCTTTGGTTTTAGCAAAAGCATTGGAAACTAGTAATTTTATGGTAAAATTGTAAAGAAAATTAATTAAAAGTTTCAAATTCGAATTATAAATATCCTCAAATTTAGGATTAGTGACGAAATCAGATTTTTCAATAAGGGGGTTTAAAATTCGTAGAAATAGACACACGGAGTAGCCGAAGAGGGTTCGACATTTACTATATATACATAAAATATTATTTTAACCATGTATAAATTGTGTAATTCTCCGCCCTGCTTTGGATACCACACGTCGATATTTTGTCTCAAAGAGGACTATGAAATGATAAATACCACGATAATATATGTACGTATCTAGTACTCCTCACAAGTATGAAAAGAAAATACAGTAATAAAAAATATCAACGGGTATTTATATGGAAAAAAGAAAAGAAAAAACGTCGACAGCAGGGTTCGAGAACCTGCGCGGGCGAAGCCCAACAGATTTCAAGTCTGTCTCCTTAACCACTCGGACATATCGACTTTGATGTTGCATGGTTGTCCAGTTAATTATTTGTATTATAAAATACTATCTCCCTTCAAGTTTAATTTTCTTATTTTGAAATTTGACTTAACATAAAGTTTAAGAAAATAAAAATACTTCTGAATATTATAACTAACGATATGTGAAATGCTCCCAAAGAATCCTTGAATGTTGTGTTTTAAACCTGTCACGTGAAAAGTTGAATTTAAAAAAAATAATGAAAAAGAAAAGCAACTATGACTCGTGTTGTATATTGAAGAATGAGAAAGACATCGAATCATCTTCAGAGAGACTATACTCTCTCTTTTGGGCTCTCACAAATAGTTTTCCAATGCAAACAATAACATATACAGTGTAATCGCATACGCAGAGTTTGAGTACAATATACGCAGATATTATCCCTATCTTAGTGAGATAGAGATATTGTTTCCGAGAAACCCTCGACTCAAGGAAAAGCATATCAAAGATGATCTCCTTTCTTCAATAAATGCAATACACCAAAATGTTTAGCAAATAAAGCACTCAGAATACAGATACACCAGTCTACTAGATGCAAAAATTCA
>CM040629.1:95679054-95701168 GCA_022817965.1 Solanum lycopersicoides | reverse complement strand
TTACTTTTACTCTTTTATATTTCATTCAGATACGTATCGATAATATTAAAAGTTGAGTAATATAAAAGAAAGACAATATTATTTAAAGCATTGACATTATTGGAAGCGCCCCTTCTTCCAAAAAAGTTAGTTGTGAATATTTGGTGCATCAAGAGCTATATTATTTGATTTTCGAAAATATATTTTGTCATAAATATTTTTAATGAGTAAAGAATAACAATTAGATAAGTTGAATAGTTGATATTGAACAAAAATCAAAAGACAATTTAAACAAGCAATTAAAGTCTGAATTTTGTGGTGTAAAATGAATTATTATATATTTTTGCAATTGTTATTAGCCTTAATTATCATATTAAATTGGTACTTATAAGTTTATGGTAATTGGTAAGTGATAATCAAATTTTCTTAACTACTATTCTCATTTCATCACATAAGTCAAGTCTCAATTAATATGGATTTGTGTTCTAAACAAACAATTAGCCAAGTATCTATAATGAAGATAATTAACATGAAATTTATTATAATTTTTTTTGTTTTAAATCCACAGTTGGACATGTTAAAAGTAGTTGAAGAAACACCAAAAATATTTCTTAAAAAAAAATAGTCCTACAACAAGGTATTGTGAATATAATTTGCACTTAATCTAAATAAGCTAGCTTGCCACATATTTAATTATTATCTGCATGTAGATAAAGATAATACATTTACGGGTTGTTTAGTACGTTAGACATGTGCTTTCTTAAAAAAACAATTCGTATAGATGAAAACTCAAATCTGAGATCGCTGGTTAAGAATGAAAGTGTACTTGTTATTCTATCACAATCCTTGTCGGTGAGTGGTGACAATGAGAACTATTATATTCATTATTAGAAAAAAGTTATGCATTAATTCATCTTTGAAATATTATTTTAAGTTAGATTTTATTAGAGTATGCCTAGAATTGCTGCGGGCTTGAACTTTCGAATGAAAAAAAAATGTGATAAAAAAGTTTAATTAATTCGAACTTCAATGTAAATATTGAATATTAGATAATTAGAGATTAAATGGGTGTTTGAATATAAAAATTATAAAATTTGAAAGAAAAAAGGCGTAGTATTGTATTTGTTTTTAAGTTCAAAATGAAAGTTTTTTTTTTTTTTTGTTTCTTACCAGGTGTTCGGAGCCCACATTGGAGCTCCGACTAAATTTAGATTGCGCATTGCAGGGCCCATTCGGGGGTGACGCTCCCAACATGATTTTCTCCATACCCAGGGCTGATTGGTACAAATTGAATTTGTAAGGGATTCATATTTTCTTTTAGAAAACTCAAAAGACATTAAAGGGGATCGATCTCGAGTTATTTCCTCCAAATCAATTGAATCATTCGAAGGATCGTAAGGCAAACTGAAAAAAGTTTTTTAAAATTAAAATAATAATTTAAAATATGTGAATGAAATGCTTGGGCATGAAGAAAATAGAAAAAAAAAGGGGTTGGCTTGTACACCAAATATTCTATTTAGAGGTACATACATAATATGCAGAAAAAAGCCTGTATTTTTTTTTATCTTTCGGTGCCTTCTTGCTAATGACATACTAAAATAAAGAGAAAAATTCTAGACTTTGCAAAGTTCTAAAATTAAAAGCACAAATATTATTTGTCTCTTTTTAATTTAGCCTTTTAATAAGAATGCAAAATAAAATAATTAAAAAAATAATAATATGATACCTATATTACTTTATTTTTTTTCCATGTGTTTTCAATTAATATATTTTACTTGAACTAGGGTATCAGAAATAATATCTCTACGAATTACGACTACTTTCACAACGTAGAAGCATACCCACCATCCTCCCATATCCTACTTATGATATTACACGGAATATGTTTTTGTTAATGTGGTTGTGAGAATGTAAACAAATTTGAAACGCAAAGAAGTGAAGAAAAAAGAAAGTTCAAGTTAAGGAATTTTCAAATGAGAAGAAAAAATGCATGCATAAGAAGTTTTTGAAATTAATTACACTGAATATATTTTTGTTATTGTTATTGTGAGAATGTAAACAAATTAGAAACGCAAAGAAGTGAAAGAAAAAAAGAAGTTTAAGTTAAAGAATTTTCAAATGAGAAGAAAAAATGCATGCAAAAGAAGCTTTTCAACTAAAAATTTCAAAGTTCTTTTGTTCACAATGACCTTAAAAACATTAGTTGAAGATACATTGCATGCTAATTAATTAGACAATTTAATTTTGGAAAATTAATTAAACCTCTTTGTTCACGTGAAGAAACTACTTAAGGCCCCAAATGATACTTTTGATTAATTCATTTCTTCTATGGGAGGTTTAGTGTAACATCTAAATAAAGTTGATCAAGTTGCAATGGATCTTAACATTACTATTTATTTATTTTTGATATAACGATAGATTAAATTTTGTAGTTTAACAGTAAAATTCATCTAATGACAAATTTATGTTAACTACAAGCGAAATAGAGATAGATTTGCGATGAAGTTCATAGACATTTCCGATTTTTTAAATAGTAAGTTGGAAGTGGAGTGAGTATAGACCAACAATTGAAAATCAACCTATTTTTATTTGATTTTTTTAAAATTAATGGACCATTTAGATTATGGTCTAAAGAATTATTAAAATTTTATGAAAATACATTAGACTAATGTCTAAAAGTTTACAAGTTATTACAACCGTGAGATGATAATCTGATATTTTATATATCTCTTTATATAAAAGTAAGAATAAAATCTAAATACTGACCTTGAAAAGGGCCATTCGTGTAAATCATACAAGTTTTACCCAAGTGTCTGGCCCAGCTACTATGATTGATCCACCACAAATTGGTCCTTTGCCAACTCTTTCCCAATTCTTAATTATGGTCTTAATGGACTCTTGTGTTTCATTTTCATCTCTATTTTGAGACACGAGTCTATCGAGAATAACCTTATTATTATTATATGATCGGAATAATGTCTGGCGTTTTGGCATATGTATAATGACTTCAATTGAACCATCATTTCGATTTGGGATATATGTATACATATAAAATGTTAATGTAACGATTCATATATTTCTGTCATAAAAGATAGAGAAATTATTCTGAAGAGAGATATCTAACGAGTCAATTGAATTTCTCATAAGAGATTATTAAAGACTCAAATAAGTTGTTTACGACAAGACTCGACCAAAAAAATAATAAAATTCCGTTGCCGGGACTTGAACCCGGGTCTCTCGGGTGAGAGCCGAGTATCCTAACCAACTAGACTACAACGGATTTGTTAATATTTTGTATTTATATAAAATATAACAACAACGTTCACATCCCAATCCCAACAATCATGTACCACAACATAATCTTAAAGTTGAATAAGAATATTAAATATATGGATTTGCGGAATTTTCACCAAGAGAGTTCAACATATATAGTTTTTTCAATAAAGGAGATTCAATCCCTGCCTTGCCCCTGTTCATTTTTGTATATTAAAACTTTACTAAATATTTAATTATTATTATAATAAAACTTTAATATTATCATATAAATTTATAAACTTTAAATCTTCGATCCACGCCATCTTATTGTTAGATAGTGGAATGCCAAGAAAAGGAAAAGGATATGCCACCATTTTTTGTTTAGAAGATATAATAGTGTGTAACTATTTTTAAATTTTGAAGTTTTTCATCCTATTGGTTAATAAAAATACATGTTCTTTTGTTTAGAAAATAGATGACATGATGGACCCCTTTGTTAATTAAAAATTATTATTGATAAGAAAATATCTAGTGATTGCAAATTGCAATGTTCAAGTACAATAATTAATATGCAGAAGTATGTGTGATAAACATGACTAAAATAGTCAAATAAAAACACAAGTAGTATTGTGAGACGGATAGAATATATTTCTTTATCTAATCATGTTAACATCAATTTACTATTAATGATATCACAATATAAAACAATGCTCCATTTAAAGTTTTTCGCATTTGCATCAGAAATAATTTTTAACGATAATTAATTAATGATAAATAATTAATTATTATTAAATATTTTTTTTGTGATAATCAACACTATGTATAAATGTCTGTAAAGCTTATAATGATATTGAATGTAATAATAATTAATTAATATTGCTAAAAGCTTTACTATCTACATCCACTTTTAATTTATATCATTTATTTTTTAGAGTCAAACGATAAGTACTTTGACTAATATTTTATGATGTAATTTTTATCATATTGATATGCATGAAAATTGTAATTTATAGTACTTCTCGTTTAGTTTTTGAATATTTATTTATTTTTTTCGAATTAATGTAATTTAAGTTCACTTTGAAAATTAGTCATTGACTTTCGAAAAATACAATATGATAATTAAAAATAAACGAAAAAACTAATACTTTATATAAAATTATATTTATTGCGATATCAATAAAAATTCTAAAGTTTGATTATGATAAATCATTTTCAACAAAGTTGTTGTAATTAATTAAACATTTCATTAATCTCATCACCAAATTCATGTGCTACACATGGTTGACCCATAAATGCAATAGTCTTGTCAAAATATGAGTTAATGATTTATTTTAAATTAATTATTCATAAAATATTCAATATATTTTTCAAAACAATTACAAAATTTGAATCAATAGTTATCTAATTTGGCTGAACATAGTACTCTAGCTCCACCCCTTTGCATAGAGAAATAACAGAAGAAAATACAAATTAGGGGAAAATTTAAGATTGTTAAGTAACATCAGATGATTCAACTTAAGAAGATGAAGCTATAAAAAAAATAACTTAGTTATGAATCGAAGAAACCTTCTTAAATTAGATTGACTACAAATATATAAGATAATTCTATTTATACGTGTCTATCGGTGATTCTAAATATTTTTTTAATAACTTTATCTTTTATCTAAAATATTTAAATATTTCTTCAAGATGAGTATTCTAGATACTACTGTTCTAGGCTATTCTAAAAACTATACTATAAAATCTATAATATCCATAAAATAGACTCTAATAATTTCATGCAACGTGCACCCACTACTTATATGTTGGATCTGCCTGTCTACAATTACACTTTGTAGGTTGGAGGCAATAATTTGACTAACAATGAGATTCTATGTGTCCAAATTTGTGAATCAAAAATAAAATAAACAGAATTTGTAGTTCTTCAAGGTTCCACTTTTTCAGTTTTTATAGACAGTACTTTGTTGACATACTATTGACACGACTCAAATTCGTGGCACGTATTATTCTTTTTAACCTAATAGATCTCATGAATTTGTCCCTCTGATTATGTTATGATCGAGTTTAAAAGCGTGTTATCATGTGAATTTGTCTTATACATTATAACTTTTTCACCTTTCTCTCCCGCTCCAATGTGGGATTAGTTAGCTTGTTAAGCTGTTATGTTACAATCATTCTTTAGAAACTTGTCAGTCCTTAAAAAAAAACTTTCCTATAACCGTCACATCTTTTATCCAAACCAAACCGTAACAAGATTTTTTTAATGAAAATATAGATAAAGAAAGGACATGATCCGAGATAGGCTCGCAGTCACATATTCGATACCTAATCTTAAGTTTCCATTCATAGGATTCACAAAAAGGAAAAAAAAAGATATTTACAACAACAAGAAGATCCTTGCACTAAGCTATAGTACGAGGTACAACAAACTTGAGATTTTAAGAATTACAACATAGCCAATTGTATTAGAGCAAAAGGGATGAGGGTTGAGGGTCAAACTAAACAAAAAAAAAGGACAAAAAAGTGATGAACAAGTTAGAGAAAAAGAGATTACAAAAGCCTTCTCGATTGTTGCGTGTCATCCTTGCATAGAAACGTCAATATAAAATTGAAACGATACAGAAAAGATCATCGTCCGAGTTTTCTACCAAAGAGTTCTTGATCTCTTGAAAGAAGTGGAAGGTGGCTTCATTTGTGGGACAGCAAATGAATTGTCATCTGTCCACTTTCTACTAGACTGGATGTTAGTAACTTCTCTTGATTCTTTTAGGCCAATTTGCCCACCAAAGTTCAAATTTTGTGAAGGAAAAAATTGGATCTGAGTCTCTTGCTTTGAGTCTTGAAGAGGAGGGGCTTGAGGGACCCAAATACCAACATTTTGTGGTGGAAATGAACTCAATTGACTCTCAAGATCAGTATCCCAAAATGACAACATATCCTCATCACCAATATTCTGTCAATGACAACAAAAATAACAGATAAGAACAAGTTTTCATTATATTTTACATTTTGTCGAAGAGATAATTAAGTAAATAAAAGAATACGCTTTGTCGCTCTATAGCCGCTTAAGTTTTTTCTATGAGAAAGTCACACTATAACATGGTACGAGAATCTGAAGCTCGAATCTCACAACCATCCATGTTTGAGAGAAATTCTACTTGATCCATGAAAAAAGAATCCGGCTCATACATGAAGGAGTGTGTCAATGAGATAATTAAGTAAATAAAAGTGTCCTCTCTATAGATAAGAGGGGTTGCTCGTAAGAACCCTCTACCTCCAATCTTAAGGTTGTGGGGTCTCCTAGAGAAGGGTAAAAAAAAGGTGTACTTTCGCTAGCAGCTTAAACTTTTAGATGAGAGGTCAAACATTATAACATGATATCAGATCAGACATAGATCACAAGTTCGAGTCTCACCACTATCCAATATTTGAAAAAGTTTCCACGTGCTAGGCTCATAAAAAGAAATCAAACCCCTACATGAATAGGCGTGTGCTCCCTCTCTCTCTGTAGAGGCTTAAACTTTTAGAAGACATGATCACATATTCCAACACACTCAGTTGACAAAATATTCATAGAACAGACTAAAGCATGAATACAAACCTTGGAGTAACCATTAGGAGTTGAACAATCAAGAAAATCTTCAACATGCCAACCAGGCAACATCTCTAAATACTCTGATATACTACTTGTTAAGTTATTTCCCCCTCCATTCACCAATTGCACATTATTATTATTATTATTACATCCACCAACTTTCTCTTTAACAACTTTCACTGATTCCACAGCGGATGATACTGCTCCTCCCTTAGTACTGTTGCTAGTAATCGCGGAAGAAACAAACACAGAACCAGCAACAGGCTTACTAATGGAATCCTTAGACTTCAAATTTGAAACACACGAATCCGCGGAGGAAATTGCTGATTGTGATTGTGATTGTGATTGTGATGGAGCAGAGTATAGAGCAGAGTTTGCTGAAAGTTTTATACCAGTAAGAAGGTATCTATTGTGTTTTTGAGTGTGTTCATTTGCTTTGTGTATTGGAATATCACACTCTCTACACATAATAGCCCTGTCTTGTTGACAAAACAAGAAACCCCTCCTTTCCTGTGAATCATAAACAGGAAAAAACCATCATCAATAAGGTGAAAGTAAACACAAAATATCATAATACGAGGAGTTTTTTTTCTTTAATATTATATACCAAATTTGTCACGATCTAAAATTGAAAAGGTTCGTGATAGACATTGACAAAGTTAAAAAATTTATACAAAGATGTTCAGAACGATTCTAGGATTTGAGTCAAGAAGATTCACCGATTTGCAATTTTTGAACAAGGGGAATTCATTTGAACCCCTTGCCACTACTTAATTCCACCACTAGTGATTGACGTCTAAATAAACAAGACTAAGGTCGATTGAGGCATTACTAATAATTATTAAAATCACCATAATAATTATATTATGAATATAGTTTATTAACCAAGGGGTTCATTTGAACCACTTTACCACTACTTAGTGATTGGATATCTAAGTTATCAAAATATCAAGACTAAGGTCGATAGTGACATTACTAATAATTATGAAGGTGTAATTATTAAAACTTTGAGATCAAATTCACAATAAAATCATATAAAATACTTTCTATCTACCTAAGCCTTAATAAATAGTACCATCCAATAGTTGATATTTGTACTAACATTAGTCTCCATATTAAATAACTTAAATGTGCAAAAACTGATTCGAATATTATTATTATTATTAACAAGTACTTTAAAATTAAAGCTTTTGAAGTCCGAGTTATACCTGACAGATGTCACACATAGGAGCTTGTTTAGGAGAAGGTTGAAGAAAAGAAAAACGTTGATGTTTGCTAGCAAGTTTGTTCACATGATGGACACGATGATCACAATCATTACAAAGAGCAGCCTCATCCGCTGTACAAAAAACAATAGCTTCCTTCTTGTTACACACATCACATTGAATCTTCATTTGAATTCAAATTTAAATTCAAATTATTTTTTTTTATTTTTTATTTTTATGGATCAAGATTGTTGCTATAAGTGGAAAAAAGAAGAAGAAATGGAGAGTTTTAAGAAAGGAAGATGGGAGGAGAGAAAGAGAGAGAGAAGATAGGAGGATTATTTATTGTAGTAATTGACTACTACTAGTAGTACTATAATTGGAAGTTATAAATCTTTAAAATATTATACATATTGGAATGTGTATATCGTTTTACGCAGATTCAAGATTTGAAATTTAATGAGTATCATAATCATTTAACTTTGTAACGTATTTATGCTATTGACTTCACAATTAGTTATTCTCTTTTCTTTCGTCGTAATTTATGTGAATGAGTTTGAAATACTGAAATTAAAATATTTAAAATTTATATAAAAAAAATATATATAAGTCAACTATGAAAAAAGTGTGATCTTTGACGAAGATAAAAAGTTAAACTAATAATTTAAAATATTTTTTTGTATCATAATTATAGTTGTAAAAGAAAACTTTGGAATTTTTAAATAATAACACCTAATGTTTATCATGGTAAATCTCATTAGGGAATTCTATTTTTATATATATCTGGGAAGGACTTCAGATAACTTGGGGAATATTCCAGTTGATATTTATAGAAAGCTAAAATATCATATATTATTACGATTTTCGTTTATTTTTAATTGTCTTAATTTATTTTTTTAGAGTTAAATTATAAAAAAAATGACTAACATTTTATGTTGTATTTTTTTATCTTATTGATATACAAAAAATTATAATTTATAGTACTTTTCGTATAACTATTGAATATTTAAATTTTTTGGTTAAAATATTAAATTAATGTAATCTAATTTAACTTTGAAAATCAATTAAATTGACTTTTAAAAAATATAACAAAACAAATAAAAATATTATTTATTAAACAGACGGTTGCTTCTTATTAATGCAAAATATTTGCACAAATAACTATATCAAATAAAAAATTATATTAATAAAGAAGGATTTAAAAAATTAAATAAAATATTACACTTCGAAATTTGAACTTATAATCCAATTTACTGGACTTTTTCTTTAATATAACCTTCAACAAATTATATATAACCAAAAATATTCACTTTATTCCTTTTTTTTTTAGAAAAAAAAATAGGATTATTTTTTATTATTTTTTAATGCCGTCTTTTCCACTTAGGTCTGTCACATACATAAAATAATATTCGAATCTATACAAGATCTCTTTACACTTTAATTAATTAACATAAATTAACTATAAATATTCAGATGAAATCCTAAACATGGTTACAAAGTAACACCTTTATTTAATTTATTATATCAGATTTGTTTTATCTAATTAATATAGTAATTAACATAATCGTACAAACTAATAACCTGTCACACCCTTATTGGACAGATAAACATCTGCTAATTAATTAACTTTTTGTATCAAAATATCTCGTATAGGGCAGAGAAACATATAAAAGAAAGGTGAAAAAAATTTGAAATATATTTGAATTTTGATCAAAATTATTGTAATGATATCAAATTTTAAAAAAGATCTTTTACCTTTTCGCTATTAAGTAGTGTATTTTAAAGATATATATGTATCCACGTGAACATAAATTGCATAATTATAAATAGTAATATATCCACGTGGTCACATATATATCTTTAAAATGTATTATTAAATAGTTCAGGAGTAAAAGACCCTCCATGAAGTTTGATATTGTAACAATAATTTCAATCAAGATTGAAGTATTTTTCGACTCCAAAAAGAAAAATACATCACATCGCTACTTCTTATTTTATCTAAAAAAAAATTTATTTAGAATAAGAGTTATTATTTTTTCAAGTGATTTTTATATGGGATAATTGTATATAATAGCAAACTAATAACCTAAAATAAATGGAGTAGCTCGGGTTTGATTTAATTGTGCTCCATAGCAAACGTTTGCCAAAATTTGTCAGCGAATTATACAATTGCAGCGAATTATACAATTTAGGCCAGTGAATTATACAATTGTATATGTATGGTGATGCCAGCGAATTATACAATTTAGGCCAGAGAATCATACAATTGTATATGTATAGCGAATTATACAGTTATATGTTTGATATTGAGCGCAATTATGCAAATTTTGCTATAACATACAAATATGAATTTTTTATTTGCTATATGTGAAAGTTGCCTATTTTATATCCATTTATATCAAAATGCACTTCAAAGATAATTAAGTCACCTTATCAATTGTTTTTTTTTTACCTGAATTTCACGTAAGGACAGATCTAGGAGGAGTAGATTCTCTCCCAAACCCTTTCGACAAAAATTATATTGTATATATGATTTATTTTCTTAAAAATTTAGTCTCTTAGAGATTGATTCAGTGGTTTAAGCAATTTCAAATTCATTTTAAGGTTTCAAATTTAAATAATGATCGAGCACTACATTTAATTTACTTCTCGACCTTTCTGAATGAAAATCTTGAATCCAGTACTAACTACACATCACCCTACTCAATTAAATGCATTTTAACACCGATTAATAATAATTCAAATAAAAAAAGAAAATTAATAATTAAAACGTGAAACTCGCGAAATAGTGATAACCCAGATATGTTTTTAGACATTATCTTCATATTTTATTGTTATACATGTTATTTAATAGATTTGTGTAACATGGGTGGGAAGCATGGGATGCTTTTAAAAGCAAGCAATAATAATAGATATATTATATTATATAATATAATATAACATAATATAATATTATATTATATTATATTATATTATATAGTTTTAGATCGAATAGAAAAATGACAGCAAATTGATAAGAGGATTCTAGAGGTGTTGTGTGTCAGCGCATGGGCGACCAATAACTCTTGTTTTGTGTTTTCATCTTTTTACTTTCTCCGCGTACTAAGACACACAAAAATCAAAATGGTTAAAAAATAAATGAAGTTAACTATTATTATATATTATTAGCGTATTTGGACATGTGATTTGAAATTATAATTTTAACTTACGAATAAAAATAGAGAATGGGGTTATTTAATTACTCTTAAATGCAAAGGGAACTCCTTTATTTTGAATTAAAGATCTAAAATTCGATCAATCGGTTGACAACGAATTTGCTCTCGAGCTACTGAGAAAGAAGACGTTTTTCTTTTTGGATTCTCATTCAGTGTCATGGTTTCCATATTGTGTCCGGACTAAATCCAAATTCACACTAGGTTAAAACGGTTCTTAGCAAAAGCGACTCTATATCAATGGAAACTCGAATTCGAGATCTCTGATAGTGATGAAAAAGAAAGAAGAAGTTATATTTATTATAAATTTTTATGATTTTCTTTTTTAAATTATTCATATTTCAAAATTTATCTTTTTTTAAATATTTATTTATAAAAAAATTGAATGGTGAAAAGTAGTTATTTATAAATTTTACTTGCTTTTTATTGAAGGGATAAGGTCATCCATCATAAATATTTATTTATAAAATATGAAGTGGTGAAAAGTAGTTTCAATCTAATTAATACGTTTAAATAAAATTAAGATATAAGTATTTATCATCCTTACATAATAAATATTGAAAGATATTGAAACAGTAAAAGAAAAAAATAACATTAAATTAAAATAGTAAATATATAAGTTTTAATTAATATTTTTTTTTAAAAATGCTGTAATTAAAGGATAAATATTATAAACAAACTAGCCAGGAGGAACTGTACTTATTTTCAAAAAACACGTACACAGTCAATGTTGAAAGTCAAATCTTGAAGCACTTAATTTTGTCTACTTCATGGGTCCATTAATAAGATATTTATACTTTTATATAATATATAATGTCTGATTTTTACTTTTATAAAATCAATTAACAATATGTTTATATATTTATTATAACAATATTTTACAATGGTAAAGTTATAAGGGGATTTGATTTATTCTTATTCATCTCTATTAACAATACGATTAATTTTTATTATCAACTTGATTGAAACTTTCGAAAAGACATCACTATAACAAAAAAAAAATTAGTGCAGATATTTTTTTTTTAACAATATAGCGTTAGTGGGTTAATGACATTATATTCAGAATTCTTAAAGTTTTTATATGTGTTTATATAAATTTTATTTACTATAAATATTCATAGTTACTATTATTATAATAATTTCAGGTAACATGTACAACAATCTATGAAAAAAAAAATCTATATCAACAATCTATGCAAAAAATAAAATAAAAAAAATCTATATTATATATAGAATTAGCATTGCCATGTGGATCCTATTTTATTTGCTTCCTCGTTTTGTTAATTCTTCCAACAACAACCATAATATATGTTTAATTTAATTTAAATTTAATTTAATTATATAGATGATTACATCATGCATGACATATTCTACAACAAATACTTTAATAGAAATTAGAAAGATTGTTTTATGTTTTTAATAATATCTTTCAAATATCTAAGTATTAATTATATATACTAAGTAGAATATTATTTTTCTAATTTGGCCTGATTTACCTGCTAATTAGTAGGTACAATAATGTTACTATCCTATGTTTTGTACATATACAGTCAGCTCCACTAATTTTAATTCATTACACATTAATTTTCTTAAAATAAAATGTTTTTATTACGTATTTTTTATTCAAAATTTAAATTCATTGGACATTATTAAGTTATTCACTTAAAAATATTTCATTTTCGTTAATTATATATATTTCATGAGCCGGATAATTTTTTACTTAATAACAAGAATTTTAATTTAATTTAATTATAATTATATGACATTCAAATCTTTTGATAATTTAAAACACTTCTTGATTGTGATTCTAATTGGTTACTTTTGTGCTTTATGATAACTATATTTATCCTTTTAATTATGGTTGATATATACATTTTTATTTTGAGTCAAAATGTGGATCTTTTGGTATTTAAATTAAATGTCATTTATTTATCATATATAAACTTGAGATATGGGAATGAAAAAGAAAGAACACATAGTTTACGTATGAAACCTTCTATGCGAAAAAAAATCTCCGATAAGTCACTAACACTTATTATTTTTAATTGATAAAAGTTAAGTTCACAAACGTATAGAACAGTCAAATTCATCCTTCATAAAAATTTCTAGTCAATTTCATCAACATAGTCAATTCGAAACCTAGTAATTAACCTACCACCAAAATATGAAAAGAAAATGGGACAAAATTAAAAGTCTTTTTGAGTTAAACTCGTGAAGAACGATAGAGGGTCATCACATAATTAATTAAACAAATTTGCTAACCTCAATAGAATAGATTTGTTATTTGACTATAAAGAGTGGGGTCAAAAATTATGTCATTGGATCGTTTGATACAGTGTAATAAAAATAAAGGTAAAGATAGCAAATTTAAGTAGTTTAGGAGTAAATTACTGATCTTCTTCACGTGTTTTTTCAATATTATGATAGAATATTATCATTATTTGGACTTCGGTTACATGTATCTCGAAATATATATATGAAATCTCGCTCACTTCGATCTAGATCCACAGTATCAAGATGCTCGCTTGTCTTTCTCATTAAATGCATATATTTCAAAATGCATCTGAAATATATCTACTGTGATTCACATGTATTTGGTATCTCGCTTATCACCCTCCTATCACAAGTGCCTCTCTCCTTCTCTGGCTTGTCACCCTCCTATCTCGTGTGCCTCTCTCCTTCTCACGCTCTCATCTACTCCCTATTTCAGTGAATTGGGTAGCAAAAATGCATGTATTTAAGTGTATCAGACTTGAAATTTGATATAAAATTATTAATTAAGAAGACTATATATGCAATACAATTGACAAAAATGATAAGAATATTTATATAATTAAGTAGTTTTTTCTAAAAATAATACTGAATAAAGTGTATTAGCTCGTTCCGATAGTTGGGCCCACAAACGTAACAGCCAAATGCAACCTTTCCAAAATTTTCCACTCAATTTCATCAACGTTTTCCTTTGGAAATTAAAAGTCATAATAAGTATGATCAAAGTACACATGAACAAAAAATCAAATAAAAGGGGAAATAACGTACCTACGTGAAGAACGATAGACCATTAACACCTTAATATTCATGTGATACACATAAAAACAAATTTGTTAAACCTTGATTGACTAGTTATTTGACTATTACATAAACTCATAAATTATAAAGTGGTTCAAAAAGTTTACATATGTCTTAAAGTGCAAGATAAACTACTTAGATTTATCACATGCTTCTAAATTTAATAAGAATTAATTTGTTACGTTATCATATATTTCATTCGGCCTATCTAGTTATCGTGCTTTAAAAAATTAACTAGTTCAACATGAATTATGATATAATTGATTACTTTCTCTATTTTAAAACAAGCGGGCGATTTTTTATGTATATATATAAAAAGTTACTCGTTCCTAAAAAATAAGATATAATTTTACCAATTTATCTTTAATACATAAATATATTTGTATAAAAAGATTAAATTCTTATGCCACAATGATATGGGAACTCAACAATTCACATATAAAATATATTTATATAGTCAGATTACTTATTTTTATTAAATATTAGTTTTTAATATGGTAAAACCTAGTTATTGACTCAAAACTATCGGTTATAATTAAAAATATTGTAAACCATAGCTCACTAGCTACAATAAAAATAACTTTTAGCCGGAATGAATATTGACATTGATAAAGGGTGCTAAAGTCTTTATCGACATTAATTAAGTGTCATTAGAACCAATATCGCTAAAAATTTTAAAGACATATATAAAAAGTAATAATTACCGTTAAAATATATATTTAACGACAATTAAAAATTAATTACTGAATCATTTTTTACGTAATGACCGTAACATAAATTAACTCAAAATTTTAAAATTCAAAAAGTTGAAAACTAACAGAATAATACAAATATGAAATAACACTTTTTTCATGCAAAGATTTAGCATGATTTTGTCCAGTTACACTGAATCAAAATAGTAGTGGAAATTGGCTGTGAGGAAGATAAGATTTAGTAAAGAAGATGAGATGTCTCAATCCATTTGTAAAGTGACAAAAGATTAATTTGGAAAAAATATAAAAAAATATTTACTCAAATTGTCAAATATTTATTAGTCATGTCCAATAACCTCATTTTATGAGGTAGAGATAAAATTTACGTATACTTTATTCTCTTAGAATTTGTTATATAAAATTATAAATAATATATTATTATTTTATTTAATAGTAACTTATGAAATTAAAAAGGAGAACATTGTAGCATCATTTGTCATCACGAAAAATTATATTGAAGTGATGAATATTTCTTTATTTTTAAATTTTTTGAGATCGGACATTGCATATAAAATCGTCTTTAGTATGAAGTATCTTGCTCCAAAGGAATACATTGAGGTCAAACATTGCATACACAAACGTATTTTAGTAAGAACCATACAAATCTGACCTAATCAAACTTCAAAATAAACATTGCTATATAAAAATTCAAAATTTTGAATAATTTATCAGGTCTTTTTTTTTTAGAATATAAATTTATATTTTTATAGCATAATATTTTAAATTTTTTGCTCAACATAATTTATTTTCTGAAAGTTCGATTACTACTACAATAACAACGACAAATTCAATAGAATCTCATAAAGTGAGATTTATGAAAAATATAATATATACATATTCTATTATTATCTTATAAAGATAAAAAAATATTATTTTCAAAAGATCCTTCGACTAAACGCCCATAATATTATGGAATCTACAGTCATGAGAGTTCAATTCATGTAGACTATGTAACACACAAGCCGCAATTATACATGCACCACTTGGAATACTATCACCTTTTTATGCTCATATTCGAACAAGTGTTGTTGGGATCCTTTTCAAATTGATGTAATAATCTAAATTTAAAAAGCACTATATTTGATACCTTTTATACTGTGTCAAATCCCTTTTGAGACAATTATTAAAAATATCTTTAAATTTAACGTAAATTATTTATTTTATTTTTAAATTATTGACAATTTTAAAAGCATCATCCTCTCTATATGGAGTTCGGGGTCAAAAGGACCATATCCCCCTCCAAAATGCATAAAGGGCCATTCAACTTTTTTTAAAAAAAAATAAAACGGACAATCCTTTGTGGTTTTAACAGCGTTAACGACGTTTAATGTTCTTTCTTTCTCGTTGCTTAGTCAGCGAGATATATTTATTTTTAGGTGTATTTCTCAAACTAATAAGTGATAATTAATTTAAATATGAAACTCACACTATTAATAATTTAGATATGAAATAAAATAAAAAAAGGAAAAATAATTTAGATATGTTTTTGACTCTAATCTCTATAATGAAAGTTAATTTTCATCTATATTTGATAGATTTTCTGAATTAATATTTGAAAAAGGAAAAGAATTAATGAACAAATTTATGATAAACAGGACAAGTAAAAATAAAACTAAAATAAAAATAAAAATATTTTTGATATAATGCCAAAATAAAATAAAAAATTACTGAGTTCAACACGAGGTTCTTGTTGTCCCTAAACTCAATTAAATTAGAAATCACATAGTTTTAGGTCTAATAACATAGTTTTACCATACCTCTCGCACATTTTTAATACAACAATCGAGAGCTTAAAACTACAAAGCGCAAAAATGAAATGGTAACACTGAGTCTATCCAATAATCTATTGTATCTGATTGATTGACTTCAATATTGTGTCTCTTTTTTCAGAAGACATTCTCGTATCTCTATATCAATATTTTCGTTTGAAATTGAGTAGCAATTGATTGATTGATTCGTTGATTGCCTCAAAGATGTCACGATAGGAAGAATGATAAATAAGATGTACCATGACAATGACCATACCCATAACAACACAAAAGAAACCTTATTCCACACTTGATAATTCTCCCAATTTATAATAAACTCACTTGAACAATCCACTAATAATAACTTTGAAATTACTAAACCCGTTAATAAAGATAAAACCCTAATTGGATCTTCTAGTAAGTCCAACATATGTTCCAATATTATTTCAAGTTTAGTTATTTCACATATTTGTGCTTCTTCATCGATAATATCGTAATAATTCATGCATCTCTCACAAATATATGGCGTAGAACACAAACACATATTTTCTCGAGTCAAGAAGAAAAATATGTACCATAAGTATAACGAATAACACGTAAAAATAGTGAACCATGCCCTCTTCACATGTATCGCGATAATTGACATATTTGTAGAGTCCAAATATGGCAAAAATACTAACGATGCTGCAAAATTACAAAATATTATAGCATACAAGATCGATGGCCGATTCCCCTCTCCTAGAAAATCAAAAATTCGTTTTAACATCGATGATATACCCATATTTTCGTTCAATTTTAATATGCTCGAAATTTCTATGTAGACGAAATAACAATAATGCAACTATAAGAGGAATGTAAGAACTAGACAAACAAATTAAATTGGATCGAAATTAAAATTATGCAAGAAAGTGTTATTTATAAAGGCTTGTAATACATATTATTAAGTAAACCTATTAGGATTAGAACTTTTTAATATTGGATTTTTTAGGGGTTTAGGAAATTAACGTACGGTAAATAGGAAATTTTGAGGCTAACCAAATTATTTTAGGATTAGAACTTTTTAATATTGGATTTTTTAGGGGTTTCTCTTTTTGTATATATATCGGAAAAGTACACAAATTATCATATTTTAGTTTTTAGGATTAATATTTCAAGAAAAATAGGAAATTGTTTAATATTACAAAAACATTTTGTTTGGAGGGATAATACTTATTATTTCATAATAGTATAAAAGAATATATTTGAATGTTTAAGTTCTTTCAATATTTTAAAATTTATTTATTTATTTTGCCATTTTGATATGAAAAGAATTGGTATTTCTAATATTTAATTTCGAATATCTAAATCTAATCCTATTTAACTTCGAGAATTAAATAAATTCTAAATACAAAAACGTAACAAAGTATTTTGAGGGGAAAGAAGTAGATTAAATACACCAATGAAACAAGTTCCAAAGCTTGATCTAAATATAAATATCTGTGAATAGTTAAAATAAAAATAATAAAAATGAAAGAACATGTGCTTTAAAATGAAAAATAAATAAATAAGTTCTTTAATTTTCTTGATTTTCCACACTTGAAATTAAACCTTACAACAATAATAACAAATTCAGTATAATCTCATAAATTGATCTGAAAAAGCAAATTATATTCGAAACTTACCTATATCCTTATGTGAAATAGAGATATTATTTTCGATAGACGACACGTACCACCTTATTCAAAAGGCCATACTAGAAAATTCCCTAGTATCATTCTCTTTTTTGAATTGACCATCAAGTTCAATTAAATTAGACTCATCTCTAATTGTTCCTCTTTCATAATTTCTCCCCTTATACCTCCATGCAACAATTAAATATACCAAAAAATTAACTCCATTTATTCCTGTTAATATCCAATAAAAATAATCAAGTTTACTATTATTAAGATTATTCCTAATCCACCCTTCCTCTACACCACCACTTGCACTTTCAATAATTTTCACTATGGCTGAACTTAACCAACTCCCAATTCCAATTTCACTTAAAAATAATGCACTACTTATACTCCTCGTACCATCGGTCGCTTCGTCGTAAAAAAATTCCAATTGACCTACATATGAAAAAACTTCAGCGGTACCAACAAGGAAAAATTGTGGAAATAACCAAAATACGCTCAACCCTTTAGGGTTAGAGTGTGTACGTCTCATTCTCTCAACCAATGCAGCTGACATTAGGGCAAAAGTTGACACGAATAAGCCAACCCCTATACGTTGCAACGACGTGATGCCACGTTGGTGACCCGTTTTGGAACGGAGGTACGGGACCACAAATTTCTCGTATATCGGGACGAGGAGGAGCCCGTTGAGGGCGGTGAAGACCGGGACGGACCCGGCCGGGATAGTGAAATGTGGGCCTAGTTTTCGGCCCATGATGTTGGCTTGGGTTAGGAATAATGTTGAGAGTTGGGCAAATGAAATTGAAAGTGCAATTGTTGAGGCCCAAATTGGAAGGATTCTTATGAAGGATTTGAATTCTTCAACTTGTGTTATTGTACATAATTTCCATTTATTGTTGGTGATTATTTCAGGGTCTGTTACTACTGCTGCTTTATCCAAAAATCTGCAATATACAAAAAAAAAAAAAAAAAAAAAAATCGCAAATATTAGACTTACATGTAGGTTTTTATGATAGTAATCGATAAATTATATTGATTATGTGAAAAAATAAGTTTGATTGACAGTGTGTATAACTTAAATGTGAGACATCCTCAAAGATCCAACACAACTTTAATTTTGAGATGGAAAAAAGATATTTTTGTCTTTCATTTTTATATGTATGTTTTTTACTTTGATTTTTAAATGACCAAAAATTGAAACTAATTAATATTTGACCAAATACTTTTTTATGCTTAAAAAATTACTAGTACAAATATTCTAGGAAAGTGCTAAAAAGACTTTAGTAGAACAAAAAACACATATTAAAAGTAATTTGTTGATATATATAAAACATAAAAAGAACACTCAACTTAAAGATAAACAACTTATCTCGCTAAACAACAAAAATTCATCAATATTCCTATTTAACGATAGTTTGGTGATAAATTATCAAAATAATCATTTTTTATGTCTGATCGCTAAATATTTAGTAAAAAATGTTATTATAGAGAATATCTGATATAACATAACATAAAAATTTGATTCATTTAAAGAAAAAAAAGATCACAAACTAATTATAACAAAACTAACCTGTATTGTTTTGTATGAGGAAGTTTTCTAGCACCAAAAATATCACTTTCTTTGGTCTTCATTTCATATAATTCACTTTCATTTACCACCACAACACCTCTAAAATGATTTCTAATAGAAACCACAATAACTTGAACAAATCTTGTAAACACACTTCCCATAGGTTTTTTATACCTATATTTCTTAAATCCAACAATTAAAACAACAATTGATGTAAACATAGCAATTGTTGGCACACCAAAACCCCAACTCCATCCTTTTTCTTGTTGAACATAAACTAATAGTGTTATTCCCAACAATGCACCCATGTTAATTGCAAAAAAGAACCAATTGAAAAATGCATATTTCTTTTGTGATTCTTTTTTGTCTAATTCATCAAATTGGTCAGCTCCAAATGTTGAAACACATGGTTTGATGCCACCTGTCCCAAGTGCAATTAAATAAAGTGCTCCATAGAGAAAATATGTTTGAGTATTTGTTGATGGAGTACATGGCCTCTTTGTGCATTGTGGTGGTCTTAAGCTGTCTATTGATGCTGATATTGTTAGTAATATCATTCCCTGATCAGAGACGGATTCAAAATTTTAAAATTTTAAAATAAGGGAGTAAAAGACATATGTATAATATATTTACGACTACTTTTAGGGATTTTCCACGTAAAATTTAACATATTTATACAATAAAATTTAAATGATCACTCCAGAACATATAATTATTTACAACGCTTGACTGACCATTTAAAACTCTAAAATATTGCTAATATCCGAAAAAGATATACAAAAACTTAATTATTATTTAATACAGGATAAAATATGGAATAAAAAATTCAGAATATATATACGATCCTTTTGTTTCAATTTATTCAATGAGTGAAATATATAATGCATTTATAAACTAGTAGTACTATACTTTTAGGGGTTATTTAGTAACAAAAAATAATTTCAGCATAACGTTTCGTATATTTCATCCATTATAATCTGAAAGGGCACACAATTAAATTTGCATGATATAGCTTGAATCGATCTAGAGTTTAAAAATTAATGAAGATTTTCTAAAATTGAGAGACTCACTAAATACTTTTGCTAATTGATATACATAGATTATACACTGATTATATATAGATATACGCTCGTGTAATAAATATTGTGGAAAATTGAACAAGAAAATAAAATGAGTGATTTAATTTCTTACCATAAAGTAGATAAATGAGAATATAATGATGGTTAAAAATCGACCAAAATAAGCATCAGCCAAAAAAGCACCAACAAGTGTTAAAACATAGGCAGCTCCAATCCAATCATTGACATGAGTTGCAGCATCTGGCAATGATTGATGCATCTCAAACACCAAATATGATACCATACTTACTGCTATTGCAAAGAATGCTAACCTCTCCGCCACTTCATTGACTGCTCGATCACATCCAAAAACAAAATTAGAAAAAAAAACGTAGAACCATGTTCTTTACTAGTTATATGGACGGAAAGGAGTTCAATTGTATCTACTTCATTGAAAAATTACAGTATATAGTCAAAATCATTTGTCTCGATAATTTTTATAATTGTAATTGTGAAACGTTACTTTATTATATATCAAAGATATATAATATAATATAACATAAAAAAACCAATAGTATAAGTGGCTCAAAAGTTGCTTCAATATGCATGGTCCAAATTCAGTAGTGACACTCTTTAACATTTTTTGAATTATCTTATTAGAATTCTTGATTCCGTCACCAGACAAGGAAGTATCGTACATGTTACTTCCTTTCTTGTATTTTAGCGATAAAAGAAATAAAACAAATTTAAATTATGACGGTGAAAGAAATTTATATAATCAAATCGATTAATTTAAAGATATAACTAAAACATGTAAAAAAATTATATAATCAATCTTCTATAAGAATTCAAATATATTAATGGTATTATACGTTAATACATATAACTTAAACTCGAAAAAAGACAAAAAAAGAGACTTATGATGAATGGTGAAGCCTTCCATCCTCCAGTAGTTCCTTTGTCTGCAATATTCCCTTTATAATCCACACAACCATTACTCACCAAAGTTTCTGTTA